>JAKTZS010000002.1:287859-332680 GCA_030562575.1 Wickerhamiella parazyma
TAGTGTACAAGCGTAGTGTACAAGCCTAGTGTACAAGCTCGGCTACAAGCCTAGTGTACAAGCTCGACTACAAGCCTAGTGTACAAGCATAGTCTACAAGCCTAGCATACATAGTCTACAAGCTCAACTACAAGTTCCGCTATAAACTCAATCTAATCGTGACCAGTCGACTTGCGTCGATAGATCAGAGGTCCAAACCTGAGCGCATGGCGATGGCCGCCCCGACCAACTACACCCAAAACTAATCTATTTACATTACTCCTCAATGTAGAGAACCTTGCGGATGGCCTGGGCCACCAAGGGACCATCGGGGAAACTCAGGTCCTCGAGCTGCTTGGCGTAAGGGGTGGGAACATCAGCAGCAGTGACGCGGGAGACAGGGGCATCGAGGTAGTCGAAAGCTTCCGACTCCATGATCTGGGCAGCGAGCTCAGAACCGAGGCCAAAAGCAGGGAAGCCAGCCTCCACAGACACGGCGCGGCCGGTCTTTTTGATGCTCTCGACGATGGTATCGATGTCAAGCGGGCGGATCGAGCGCAAGTTGATCACCTCGGCGCTGATACCCTCCTTCTCGACCATGGCAGCAGCCTCGAGACAGTACTGCACGTTGCGCGAGTGGGCAATCAGGGTCACATCGGAGCCCTCGCGCTCGATCTTGGCCTTGCCGATGGGTACCACAAAGTCGTCGCTGTGGAACTCGTCGCTGACCTCGAACGACTCGCCGTAGAGCATCTCGTTCTCAAGCACAACCACAGGGTTGGGGTCGCGGATCGCGGCCTTGAGCAGGCCCTTGGCGTCCTCAGCGCTGTAGGGGGACACAACCTTGAGGCCAGGGCACTGGCCGTACCATGACGCATAGTCCTGCGAGTGCTGGGCACCGACACCGGCGGCGGCACCGTTGGGGCCACGGAAAACAGCGTTCACAGTGGTGATACCGCCCGACATGTACAGAGTCTTGGCGCCAGAGTTGAGGATCTGGTCAATGGCTTGCATGGCAAAGTTGAAGGTCATAAACTCGCACACGGGCTTGAGGCCGGCCATGGCAGACCCCACGCAGAGACCAGCAAAGCCCATCTCGGTGATGGGGGTGTCGCGCACGCGCACGGGACCGAACTTGTCGAGCAAACCGCGGGTCACCTTGTAGGCTCCCTGGTACTGGCCGACTTCCTCACCCATGATGAACACGTCCTTGTCCTTGTCCATTTCCTCCGACAGCGCCTGGTTGAGGGCGTCGCGAACAGTCACGCTCGACGGCTTGGAGTACATGCGGCCAAACGGCACGCGCGGGGCGCAACTTCTAGCAGGGGCCCGAAACATGTTGGAAGATTTCTTGACAGATCAGGGCCGCTTAGTGGGCAGATCAGGTAGGGTAACTCGTTGTGTTGATTCAGCGGCGGGCGCGTTGCGAGGACAGATGATGACAGATATGGGTTGGAGCATGAGGTAATGGGAGGGGAGAAATAAGGAAAAAAAAAAAAAAAAAGGGGGAAAAAAATGAGATGACTAATCAAACGGCGAGCGGCTTTATCGCTTGCGCTGTGTAAGGGTCCTGCTGAAACTTGAGGTTGCCGGGGTTGCGGTGGCACGGAGTGACTAAGTGACCGTGCGTACAGAGTTCCGTAAGGGTTAGGGCGAGTGCGCGTCGAGAGGTTCTAGGCCCCATGCAGACCTGGGCGACCGTAAGCTGGTTCCAATGAGCAGATTCCTTCCAGAGGCATACATGCGCATAGTTTGGAGCTAATCCCTACAAACCTTTGTCTCCCGCTCTATTTCTATTCCCTCCCCCGCGGCTCCTCGCACTCCCACTCCGACCTCGAAGAAAACTGGGCAGCTTCGACGGGCACAATAGCTCAGCTTTTAGTTTCTCAATGGGTTCCAACACCAAAATTTTTCCCATATACGTCAGAATTTCACCTGGAAAGCTCCCCTGAGCGCAGGACCGACTTCTCCTGCATCCTTCTCCGACTCGCTTAAGCGCCGCATGCATCTGTGTGCAAATCAACACCGTCAAGGCTCTTACCAAGCCCAGGCTCTCTTAAGAGGCGACGAGCCGGCGCTGTAGTTCATGTTGAGGCCAGAGGAACTACCATACCCCACGCACCAATATACTGTGGCCCCAGCCCACGCCTGGAGAAAAATTGCCCAGTATATTCCGCGCAACGCTGTCACCTACTGCCGTCTAGCAGAGGTGTGTCGAGACGCGCATAGCATCTTTGCCTGTACCTATTTATGGCGGCACCTTGTAATTCACCCTATTGGCACCATCCCACACTACAGCTACCGCGTGTATTTGCAAGGAATATACGAGCTATCTGACGAGCAGGTAGCTATTTTGCGCCGGCTCTGGGTACTCCTTGAGGACGAGCGGCTCTGGCAGGGCACTTTGGAGAGTTCTGATTTTACAGAGCGCATCGACAGCAGCTTGATCGGCGATAACCTCATGCTGAGCCTGCCATACAGCATCTACATGGGCCTGTATCACACTCACATGCCACGAACCAGGGTGCGCGTGGAAGATCTACGTGGACTGCCGGCGTGGCAGAACCGAGACTTTGCCCATCTCGCGTTCAAACTGTGCGGCTCGCTCTTATCGTATGCCCCGCAGTATAGCAACGAGTTTCTGATGGCCAAAGCAGCGGTCGACTCGCCAGTGGTCCCACAAATGTGGCTGATTGACTCTGCGCTTCGAGCAAACCGGCAGATTGTGCTGCCGATCGTAGCGTCGCAGGACTGCTTCCAGTTGGCCAACCCTGCAATGTGGGATGATGAGGAAGTGGTCAGGGCCGCTGTTGGTCACAGCTGGCGTGCCTATTTGGTTACGAGTGCGCGGTTGCGTGACCAGTACGATATCACCCATCTGGCGGTTTCAAAATCGGGGAGAGCATTGGAGGCGGCGCCGCGTGTGTTTCGAAACAACCCGGATGTGGTGGCCACGGCGGTGTCAAACTATGGACTCGCGCTGGAACACGCCTCTGCGAGCCTGCGCGACAGCGAGCGCATTGTTGCATTAGCAGTTGCAAACAATGGCATGGCCTTGGAGTTTGCATCGAACCGACTGTGTGATGTCAAGGAGGTCGTGCTCGCTGCGACGCAGGTGGACGGCCACGCCCTGAGATATGCATCCACGCGGCTGCGTGGCGACCGTGAGGTGGTGTTGGCAGCGGTCAAAGAGCGGGGCAGCGCGTTCCAGTTTGCGACCAAGGCGCTGCAACGGGATGAGCATCTTGTGGAGGAGGCTATTGCCATCAACAAGCGCGCTATTGAATTTGCATCCCCGACGATCCAGTCGCGTCTGCGCAAGAGGAGAGCGTTGGAGGCGGAGGGGGACGAGAAATCAGCAGAGGACGTCAAGGAACAATCAGAGGATAGGACGGAGACCGAAGAGGGCGCGTCGCGATAGCATAGTATAGCATATATAGCATAGCATAGCATAACATAGCATATCAGAGCTGAGTAGAGCTGAGCAGAGCTGAGCAGAGCTGAGCAGAGCTGAGCAGAGCTGAACAGAGCTGAGCAGAGCTGAGCAGAGCTGAGCAGAGCTGAGCAGAGCTGAGCAGAGTTGAGCAGAGCTGAGCAGAGTTGAGCAGAGCACAGCAGAGTTGTGCACAGCAGAATAAAGCAGGGTTGAGTAGAGCACAGCACAGCACAGTACAGTATAGCATTAGCGTCAACGGCAAGTGTACAGGCCTTGTATTTGCGGGTCTTTCACGGCCGCGCTTCAGCATTCGTGAGCGCATCCCCGCCAAGTTGATGAATAGTACTTGGGCATTTATCTAGACTATCAAACATCGCGCTGCGCGGACCTAGACCAGCCAAAGCCAGCCTACCTAAAACCGTCACTTGATCTCGCATAACCCTAACCCAAACACCTCCCCCATACAGTGCACCCTTCTGCAGCCAAAAGGCAACACACTAATCAGCGAGACTCGGATGGCTCCGCTTCGAGATTCCCCCGACCAGCCATGGATTCTGCCAGCCAGTGCGGCGCCTCCCGTTGTTGAGACGGCACCTGTGACGCCTGTGCTGACCCCGGCGGGCAGCTCGTCGAGCGCCAAGAAACTGCGCAACCAAGTTGGCGCGCGCGACGACGACGACTCTGACTTGAGCTTTCTGGGAGAGCGCCAGGCGCGGGCGGCGGGCCGGGCATCGAGTGCGAGCTCGAGGTCGAGTCCGAGCGCGGACACAGATGCGAGCACGCGGCCGATTCTCGAGGAGCTCGACTCTGATGAGGAGTATTTCGACTCGCTTAGGAGCCACGGGCTCAATCAGGCGCCGCCCGCGCGCGGCTCTTTGTCATGACCTTCACGAGCGAGCAGCTAAACTACCTAGTTTGGCGGTATTTACAAGAGCATGGGCACGCGTTGAGCGCGCTGGCCGTGGACAAGGAGTGTAAAATCACAGAGGACGCGCCCGAGGTGCCGTGCGGCGAGCTCGTAAGGCTGGTGCTCAAGGGGCTACAGATGAGCGAGATTGAGGCGCAAATATCACAAGAGCCAGCGCCCACGGTGCCCCGGCTGGAGGCTGCGAGTACGCTGCGGGGCGCGCGGTGCATTGCGGGCAATGCGCAGGTGCTGGCGCTCGGCGGCGAGCGAGGCGCCGTTTTGGACCTTGGCGGGCAGGAGGTCGAGCTGCGGGCAGACTCTGCGGTCACCACAATGAGCCTCGGGCAGAACCTGGCGGTCGGCGCACTGAGTGGCCAGCTGCGAGTGTGGGACGCGCAGGGGTCGCTCTTGCGCAATTTGAGCCACCACAAAGCGCCGCTGGTGCACCTCGAGTACAACAAGAGCGGCACGCACCTGCTTAGCATCGACGCCCAGGGTAATTTGGCGGTGTGGGAGGGCGCGACGCTGGTGTCGCGGGCGGCGCGGGCGGCGCCGGTGTTTGCCGCGTGGATCGCCGCGCGCACGCTTGCGGTGAGCAACGGGCGCAACGTGGCGGTGCACAAACTGGACCTGAGCCAGGCGCACGCCGAGTTCTACGGCCACCAGACGCCCATCTCGGCGCTGCGGTTCGACAGCAGCAGCCAGCTGCTCGCGACGGGATCCGACGACGGCATGGTCCACATCTGGCACGGGCGCAGCCAGCAGCCCATTCGCACACTGGGCAGCGCTGGCGGCGGGGGCGTGGTGGCCTTGGTCTGGCTCCCAGCGGCGGGGGCCCGCGGCAACGTGCCAGCCGCGCCCACGGAGCCGACGAGCCGCATTCTCGTGTGCTGCAACAGCTCAATAGCCTGTTTTGACCTCGACAAGGCCGAGCCGCTGTGGTCGCGGCCGGTGAAACCTCCGTTGCTATTTGCGTCTACCCAAATGCAGCGCATCGCGGTGGCGTCTGCAGAGTGCGTCGAGGTGTTTGACAGTGAGGGGGAGCTCCTCAGCGAAGCGCATTTGGGAGCGCCGTGTACCGGCCTCCTGTGGCGCAAGCTCGAGCTGTTTGCCACGACATGCGCACAATCGGCTGCGTTTAGGCTCTAGTGCATACATGCACGGGGGGTGCATGGGGTGCATATCAGGCGGTTGGTGCATGTGCGCAGTTGATGACATGTAGTTTATTAGCGAGGCCTAGGGGGAAGGGGGAGCGCCAGCGGAGGGCCAGCTGAGCGCCGCGGGCGTGCCACTGTGCGCGAGCTGTGCGCCAGCCGTGCGCCAGCCGCACCGCTGTGCTCTGCACGCCCGTGCATATCACGTGACCGTCTTCCGGGCAGATGTGCATATATTTTTGACGTTAAAAAAACCGTGGTGGCGGATGTGGCTAGATCCCAGCGTGCAATCGGCGCGAGCAGAGGGGCGGGGAGCGGCAGGTGTGGGGGCCGCTGCAAGCGCCTAGGCATTTAAAACATTCTCGCCACCGATCTTTACATCGCCGGCTCGCTGGCCGATAGATTGATGCAGGAAAAACTGTTGTTTATGTAATAAGGATCCTATCGGTACAAGGGGGAGGGCCCTGCATGCAGGTGGCTCTGCATCTTGGGTAGCCCACCTCGACCGTGCGCGGCGGCGGCCGCGGCCGCTGCTGCCCCCCATTATAAGCTCTGTCCCGGTGATCGCGCATGTGCGCTGCCTGGTTTCAAATAAGCTGCGCGATTCCTCCCGTTCGCGGCCTGCACCCTAACCCGGCTGCATTTCTAAGGTAAATCGGGACGCTCACTCTCCAGCAACTCTCACATTGGGCGGACCAAACATGAGCTCCGAGACCAAGTTTGTGCGCAAGCGCGGCAGCTGGACGGCCGCGGAGGACCAGAAGCTGTTGGAGCTCGTGCAAGATGAGAGCTCCAACGTGCGCTGGGTAAACATTGCCGAAATTCTGGGAAGCCGCACCTCCAAGCAGTGCCGCGAGCGGTACCACCAGAACCTCAAGCCAAGCCTCAATCACAGCCCCATCACCCCCGAGGAGGGCAAGCAAATAGAGTACCTCGTGTCGATATATGGCAAACGCTGGGCGGGGATCTCGCGGCACCTCAAGGGGCGCAGCGACAATGCAATTAAAAACTGGTGGAACGCGAGCGCCAATAGGCGGCGGTCGTCGTGGAAGCATGGCGGCCCGATCGGCGGCCCCGCGGTGCCCGCGGCTGTAGAGATGCCCGGGCTGTCTGAGCGGCGCCAGAGCGCCCAGGCGGGGTTGGGGCCCCATGGCATCATGCCGCCAGGCCCGGGCATTGTCTCACAGCCGTCACCCGCGCCCTCACAACCGTCGCCGCCGCAGGTTGCGCCGCAGGTTGGGGTGGTTTTCAAATCGGCGTATGCTGAGGATTCAATAGCGCCCACGCATGCGGCTCCTGCAATAGCACCCGCCTCTGCCCCTGCCCCTCCGCCTTCGGTGTGTCCTCGCACGTCGGTGCCCTCAATACACCCGCATCCAGTGGCCGTGCACCCTCATCCGCACCCTGCCCCAGCGCCCGCTCCGGCGCCCGCCCCGGCGCCCGCACATGCACCCGCACATGCGCCGCTCTCACAGTATCCGCCTAGGCTGCCCGCGATCGAATCATACCTCGAGGAACGCTGGCGCACTCTACGCAAGCAGAGCTACGACTCGGCAGTCGACCTCAGCCGCTACTCGCTGAGTGCCTCGTCGTCGCCTGACTCGAGACGCTCGAGCGTTGTCACGCCCCTGGCATTGCCCGACTCGCGGCGTTCCTCGTACGCGCACTTTGAGCCGCCGCGCCTGCACGACGAGCGCCGCGGCTCGTACGCGCCTCCGATCGAGCGTCGCGGATCGCATGCCCCACTGGACTCTCGCCGCGGGTCCTACGCGCCGCTCGACTCTCGCCGTGGGTCCTACGCCCCATTAATACAGCCGGACCTCGCCCGCCGCGGATCCTACGTACCTCAACCGGTGCGTAGCCCCAGCCCGCTTCCGCCGCTCGACAAGCCCATAGCTTGACCTAATTTATTAGCATTTCTTTCTTTAACTATGCAGACTTTCCGTCTCTGGGATTTGCATTTTTCTGGGGATTTGAGTTTGCCAAAACACCTGTCAGGGCATCTTCAGGGCTCTCGAGGGGTGTTGCCACCGGCTCTCTTGCTCTCTTGCTCGCTTCCCGGCTCCCGAAAAGTGTTGCCACCGGCTCGCTTTCCCGGCTTAGCTCTTTCCTCACATGAGCAGAGTACGGGGTCCAAACTCGGCCCTGACAGAGTTTTTGCGCTCGCAGGGAATTAATGCTACTGATATCCGCAACCGTTACGAGCGGCAGCAATCCGCAGAGGCCGCGCTCGAGGTGCCAGAGCCCGAGCAAGCCGCCTCTGAGGAGCAAGACCCTCAGATCAGGGCCATCGCGGAGGCCGCCGCAGCCAAGCGCAGGGCGGATCTCGACGCCGAGCAGCTCGCGACCGAGGGAACTGATTTGTGCGCCGCCTGCGGCACCCGCTTTGTGCTCACCGTCTATACCCAGTCCGACGGCTCCGGTAACCTCTGCCGCAATTGTGGCAACAAGACAAAGGCCGCCCGCGGCCGCAAGGCCGGCGTTGGTGCCGGCAAGAAGCGCAAGGTCATGGCCAAGGCCCTGCTCAACCTCACAAACGAGACGTCGCCCAGCCTACAAGACCTGTGCATCTCCACCGTCGCCGACTATATTGACGAGGTGGACGAGCTTGGCGACCTGACCACGCAGAATTTTGAAAAAATCGCCAACATTCTCACCAAAAATAGGCGTCTGAGCAACCGCACGGTGCAGCTGTTTTTGAGGCACACCGTCACCACCCTCGAGCTCGCAGACTGCTCGCAGCTGACACCGGAGGCGTACTATACCATTGCTGCGGCGTGCCCCAACCTCGAGCGACTCAGTCTCGATATGTGCGGCCAGCTCGATAACGAGGGCGTCAGTCGGTTTGCCGCGCTGCCCAACCTCAAGAGCGTCTTCCTCGACGGGCCTTTTCAGGTTAGGGCCGAGGCCTGGATCGATTTCTTTGAGACTTGCGGCGAACGTCTCGAGGAGTTTGGCATCCGCTCAGTCTACCGGTTCACTCCTGAGGTGATGGCGGTCATGACCGACCACGGCCAGCGGTTGCGCACCCTCAAGCTAGAACGGCTCGTACAAATGGCCGACGAAGCGCCCATATATTTATTGAGCGGCCTGACTAGCCTGCAACACCTCGAGCTCAAATGTCTAGAGCCCGGCGTCGTCAACGACGAGAGCCTGGCTGCCGCGCTCGGCGAGATTGGCTTGGGCCTGCGCACGCTCGTTATTCAAGAGGGAAGCCTCAGCGACGCCATCATTGACAGCATTGCCTCGTGCAGCGCGCTCGAGCACCTCGAGCTCAGCTGCCTTCCCGAGATCTCCAACGATGCCGTGGCCATGATGTTTTTCGCTTGGACCCAGCAGGAAACAAATAAAGGCATGCACACGCTCTCGTTTGAGAGGTCCATCGGGATCGGCAACGAGGCAGTCCAGGCGGCGGTCACCCACTGCCACGCATCGCTGGTAGACCTCAACCTCAACTCGCTCAAAACGGTGACGCCCGCAGTGTTTGAAACGATCGCCAAGCTGCCCAATATCGCCAAACTGGATCTGGGGTTCATTGGCAATATCGAGCCCCACCATGTGTATCGGTTCTCCACAACGGCGCTCAAGCAGCTGCTGGTGTTTGGCAATATCCGCCTGAGTCGAATGCCCCTGCCGGAGAACCTCACAGTGGTGGGCACCATGTAGACTATTTAATTTTAAAAGGGGCCAAGTCGAGCTCAAAGAACTCGTCCAACTGGCGCTCGCGACGCAGCACCTCGAGGTAGCTATTACGGTCCAGCTGCTTGGCTTCCCACAGCCGCCGCGCATCCTCTAGCGAAAGGTGCGCCGGCCGATTGCGCTCGTCAAGGTCGCGCAACGCAGCCGCATCGGTCGTCTCGAGTACCCGCCGCGCCGCACCAACATCGCCCTGCAGTTCGAGGTACGCGCTATACAGCACGGCCAGTTTTGCCTTGTCTGGGCCAGCCAGATAGAGACAGGCGGTTCTGTAAATGTTTGGTAGCCTTGCGGGCATGCGCTTGTATGCCCACCGCAGGTAGCGCACCCAAAACTCCGAGTACAGGGCAGTGGCTATCAAGCAGCGCCGGTACAAAAAGTCTGTGGTTGTGTGGTCGTCCTGGAGTTCCTGGTAGTCGAGGTATGCGCGCCAGTTGTCGATCTCCTGCTGCTCCAGCGGCAGCACGTGAAAGTACGGCCGCGTGATCTTGGACTCGAATGGCCAGCGTCCGTTGATGTTGGCGGTCATTTGCGGCTGCAGCTCACGCACATCGATACCTTGCTCGGTGGCCTTGGCGAAAAACTTTGCATAGTCGTACAGCGGCACGGTCAAAACCCGCTGCAGCTGGCTCGGGTCGGCGGCGACAAGTGCGTCCCAAATAGGGGCGGCCTGAAAGTAGTGGCCGACCTGCGCGACGCAAAACTCGAGCTGCTCGACGGTAGGGTCCAGTTTGAGGAACGCAGTGCACAGATCGAGCGCGGGGCACGCTTCCAGCGCGTGCATCCATTTGGTGGCATCTGTCGGGTAGAATGCCCGCAGGTACTGCAGCCAGTACCCAAACAGGAGCGGGTAGGCCGCTAAAAGACTTTCGTATGCCTGTTTTTTGTCCTCGTCAGACTTTGCGGCCTTGACAGCGGCCTCCAGGCTGCCCAGCAGCGATTTGTGGTCCATGTAATCGTGAGGTTGTGTAGGGCCTGGACTCGGCTCTAGAAAACCAAAGTGCCATCGCTGAACGAAATGAAGCAAGTTGCAGCTATTCAATACCCAGTGACTACGGTTCCCATGGCTCTTTCAGCCCAACAAGACCGCAGCGCCTCCCATCCTCCTCTCAAAAAGATTAAAATACACTACTCTACATTAGTTCTCAACGGCATGAGTATCAGCCTCCTTGGTCTCGTCCCACTCCTCACCGTGGTCATCGACGTAGCCCTGAGAGTCAAGGCGGCGGATGCTGAGTGTGGGCTTGACGGTGGCCTGGTCAATGGTCCAGTCGCGGAGGGCGCTCTCGCAGTCGAGCACAATCTGCTGCGAGACGGAGCGGCCATCGTAAGAGGCGCGCACGTCGCCCGGGGTGACGGGGGCGTCGTCAAGCAGCTCGAGAAGGGCCTTACCGTAACCAGCAATAAGCGCGGTCTTCTCGCAAAACTCGCGGGTCGAGTCAAACTGGTAGTTGAACGCGGCCTTGAGCTTCTCGCGGGTGATGTTGGAGAGCTGGGCCTCGGCGACGAGGGACTCGGCCTCGGCACGGACGAGCTCGTTCTCGAGGGTGACGATCTTGTCGTTGTTGGGGTCCTTGTACTTGAGCTGGGCAATCTGGTCGGTGAGCTTTTGCTTGCGGTCGCGGCTGGGCTGGACACTGGCCTCAATGTTGCGGATGGACTTGAGGGTCACGCGGTACTGGTCGTACTTGTCAATGTACGAGTCCTCGAGCTCAGCCATCTCAGAGATGAGAACGCCGAGCTGGTCGGTGACGTCGGAAACGTCCTCGTCCTCATTCTCCTCACCCCAGTGGGAGAGCTGGTGAGCGACGGCCTTGCGCTCGTGAGCAACCATCTCCATCGAGCGCATGACGTTCTTCTCCATCTTAACAAGAACAGCAAGGCGGCGGGCAAGCTCGGGGCCAAGACTGCCAGCAGTGCTGCGGCGCAAGCTGTGGGAGAGCGAGCCCTTGCCAAAGAAACGGCCGCCCTTGGTGGTGCTCTTGGGAGGGGGAGGGCTAATCAGATCCTGTGCGGAGGGAGCGCGGGTGGCACGGAGCGAGTATGTGCGGTGCATATGCTTAGTTGGGTACTCATCGCAGCCATTTATACATGCGCCTCCTTAGGTTGCGCGCATTGCTTGCAGGTAAACCTTGTCCCGAATGGGTAGCTTATGCAAGATGATGTCACGCTATTGCTCGGGTTGCGGGCTATTGGAGGTGATATCGCGCGAACGACGCGCGCGCACGGGGCAATCCTCGACGCCTGCGCGGGATTGGTTGGGGTTTGCTCGCCGTGCGCTCCCGCAACTGCCTCAGAGCAGCGTTTGAGCCGCTTGATAGAGTGCAGCAACCTTTGCACGTGGATGTAGGGTTTCTCCAGGCAGGGTAACCACAATATGCACAGGGCAACAGCTGGAACTGGCGTCTGCGGCGGCGTGTGGGACGCGCAAAACGGTTCGTGCGGGTGCAGATGCATGTGCACGGTGGGCTCGTGCTGGTATATTGGCCTCGAGTGCCTGGCTTGCAAGACCGACCAGCCACCCAAACCACCATTGCCCCCTCGGTCGTTGCTTGAGGCAATTATTCGGAATCGCCCGCTTCAAAATTGCCAATTCCGACGCCAACCCTCGCACCCTTGACCGGTTGACGTGCTAATCACCTACATACAGCATGCACTATCGTGTGGCCTGCATGCATCCCAATGATTGGGCATTTAATAGATAGCCACGGCAACCGCTGACCCAATGCAATCAAATTAGTTTGCGTTTTACTAGATTCGTATGTTTCAGCGCCTGTTCAAATCGCGCCCCGTCGCCGCAAACTGCGTATTGTCAGGCTCACTTTTTGCACTAGGAGACCTTGCCGCAAGCAAGATATCTGACCGTCGCGACGCCGGCCCCAGCGCCGCCAAGGCGTTTGTGTTTGGTTCGTGCGTGTTTGGGCCAGTAGCTGCAATCATCACCTTTCCGGTGCTAAACTCGTTGGGGTCTAGACTCTCTAAATTTCGCCAAATTGCTCTTCGAGTTGCGGTCGAGCAAGTGTTTATCTCGCCGTTCGTCTACACCCCGCTGTACTTTGGTGGCATGGCCCTGCTCGACATGCAGGGACCCGCAGGCGCAGTGGAGCGCATTGGCCACAAATGGTGGCAGGTTGTGCAGTACAATTGGCGTGTATGGGGCCCCGTGGGCATCGTCAACTTCAGCATCGTGCCCCCGCACCTCCGCCTCATGGTCGCCTCCGCGGCTTCGCTCTTTTGGAACACCTTTCTCGCCTTGCAGAATATGCAGGAGGAGACGCGTGAGCTTGATGAGTCAGCATGAACGGTTGCTGACCGAGCCCGCGCCGGACAGACACAGACTCCGCCCAAACTCTCTGCCTCTGCAAGGGCAAACCTCTTTTTTTCTTTTTTTCTTCCTCTTTTGTAGCAATGGAAAATCACCAGGCAACCCTTAAGGTCCTCTATAAACGGCTCAGGGAACTAAAATTCGCCGACAGCGCGCGCCTGACCGCCCCGCACAGGCCTCCAAACGAGATCGTGCTGCGAATGGTCGAGTTTGTTATCCGCGCTATTGAGCCCAAGCGGACGCTCGCCCTGTGGCTGCTCTTGGACGCGGTGCTGGACAACACCCAGTGGCCAGGCCCCGGGAAAGGCCACGAACGCGTCAGGTTTGCACAGCTCGACGAAAACCCCAGCAACCTCGAGCCCATGTGGACCTCTCTTGTGCAGGCCCTGAATTTTCTCCTTGAAATTATTTTTGTTCCATTCGGAGAGAAGGAAGTGCACTCAATGGACGTCAAGCTGCGCTGGGCTCTCGAGACGTACGCTCTCGCCTTGTACAGTGATACAACGGCAGAAAATGCTGCTAAGCACGCCTATCTGAGAGAGATCAAAGCCCAGGAAGGTGCACTCCAGCAGTTTTATTCTGCGCAGAAAAAGCTCTCGGTGGATTTACAGGCAAAGCAAGAGCGGTTGAGCAAACGACTCAACTGGAGAGAAAATTATGACGCTGCTGATGCGATAGCCTTGGAGAAGGCCAAACTGGCCGAGCAGTTTCTCGGCACAAAGACACAGCATATGCAGAAGCTCCGCCAGCTTGTCCAGAGCACCAAGGACGCTCTATCAGAGGCAGAGGCCGCCTACGCGCACCTTGACAAGCAAAACACGCAGATTAGGGAACTTATCGCCCGTGCAGGGGTCGATCTCATCGACCTACAAAAGGCGGCCGCCGAGTTGACCCATGTCAATGCGCACACCGGCGCAAGTGCTCTACATGATGAGGCTAAAGCGCTCTCCAAACGATTTACTGACCTTAAGTGCAGCATCGAAACAGAGCTTGAAGACATTGAGCACCCTGTGGCGATTTCTCTAGACAGCCTGCCCGAACCGCTGGTCCAGCGCGTAATTGAGTCGCTTTCCAATAAGAAAAAGCAGCTTTCCAGTGACATTTCAGAAGTACAGCATGCTGTGGCCGATCTCGAAGACGAGTTGGCCAGCCTGGCCGAGGCAACCGAGCAGCGACAGCTAGATGAAGCCGATGCCAGCGTGAAAAATAAAACAACCGCGTTTGAGCAATACAAACGCAAGATGGAAGAGGACTACGAGGCAATTGAGCGCGCGCTACAAGATAGGCGCAACAGATCTGCCAGCCTCAAAAAGGAAATAGAAAACGTCTCCCGCACCCTGACAACCAAGGCCGAGGAGCACCTTTCAGAAGAAAACTTGGTTACAGCAAGGTACAACCACGAAATCCGCCCGCTACTGGACCAGATTGAGAATAAGCGCCAGAAGCTGGACTTTGCAATGTCGACTCTGGAAGGGCCTGTGGGGGCGCTCGTCAACTGCGCCAACTCCTTCACTAAGCGGAGCGGTGATGCCAGCGAAAAGGCGAATGAAATAATAGTCGAAGAGCTCAAGCTCGACCCGAACCCGGTGGAATCCGCTATTCAGACGTATGAGCAGCTCCTCCCTTAATTTATTGACGTAATTTATCGCAATTAATATTGCTTCACCGCTAATACTCTGACTGATTATGAGATTTCATCACCAATCAAAAGCTGTCTAAAACTTTTCCAATGCTGAGACTCAAAAATCAAAAGCACTTGGCGGCACGGTTTGTGCGCTACAACAGCAGCGGGGACGGTCTCAACCGCCATTCCAAAATCATCACCCAGCCAAAGTCGCAGGGCGCCTCCCAGGCGATGCTCTATGCCACTGGTTTCGAGGAGGCAGATTTCCAAAAGGCCCAGGTCGGTGTCTCGAGTGTGTGGTGGACCGGAAACCCCTGTAACCAGCACCTACTTGACCTGAATTTCCAGATCTCAGCCTCGGTCAATAAGGCTGGCCTCAAGGCCATGCAGTTCAACACCATCGGTGTCTCTGATGGTATCTCAATGGGCACGCAGGGAATGCGCTATTCGCTGCAGTCACGCGAGATCATTGCTGATTCCATCGAGACCCAAACCATGGCCGAGCACTACGATGCCAATATTTCCATCCCCGGCTGCGACAAGAACATGCCTGGTTGCTTGATGGCCATGGGCCGCATCAACAGGCCCTCCATTCTCGTTTACGGTGGTACAATTCAAGGTGGCAAGGGCTCGTGCGGTCAATACAAGGGCGAGACCATTGACGTTGTGAATGCGTTCCAGTCCTACGGTGCGTTCCTCAGCGGCGCCATCTCCGAGGAAGAGCGCAAGGACATTGTGCGCAATGCTTGCCCGGGCTCTGGCGCCTGCGGTGGTATGTACACTGCCAATACTATGGCTTCTGCCAGTGAAGTCCTCGGTATGTCCATCCCCGGCTCCTCGAGCTTCAGCGCCATCTCTGAAGAGAAGAAGCAAGAGTGCGCCAATATTGGTGAGGTGATGAAGAACCTGCTCAGACTTAATCTCAAGCCTCGCGACATTATGACCCGTGCGGCTTTTGACAATGCCATTGCGTACATTATCGCCACCGGAGGCTCCACTAATGCCGTTCTCCACTTGATTGCAATTGCCCACTCTGTTGACATTAAGCTCACTGTCGACGACTTCCAAAAGATCTCTGACAGCGTGCCGTTGCTCGCCGACTTTAAGCCCTCGGGCAAATACGTCATGGCTGACCTGCAGCAGTACGGTGGTACCCCTGCAGTCACCAAATTCCTCATTTCTGAGGGTATTCTGGACCCCTCGCCCATGACTGTGATGGGCTGCACTCTGGGTGAGTCTGTGGCTGATCTTCCCGGCCTCCCCGAGCACCAGCCAATCTTTAGCCCTGTGACCAACCCTCTCAAGCCTACCGGCCACCTGCAAATTCTGAGAGGATCCCTCGCCCCCGGAGGCGCTGTGGGCAAAATCACCGGTAAGGAGGGAACCAAGTTTGAGGGCAAGGCTCGCGTTTTTGACGATGAGGAGAGCTTCGTTACCGCTTTGGAGAACAACGAGTTCAAAAAGGGTGAAAAGACCGCTATTGTGATTCGCTACGAGGGCCCCAAGGGCGGCCCTGGTATGCCCGAAATGCTCAAACCCAGCTCGGCCATCATGGGTGCCGGCTTGGGCAAAGACTGCGCCCTTCTTACTGATGGCCGCTTCTCTGGTGGATCTCACGGATTCCTCATTGGCCACATTGTGCCCGAGGCTGCTGTTGGCGGTCCCATCGCCCTGGTCAAGGATGGTGATATCATCTCCATCGATGCAGATGTAAACACCATTGATGTCAAGGTCTCTGAGGAGGAACTTGCAGAGCGTCGCAAGGCTTGGGTCCGCCCCAAGTACCGTTACAACCGTGGTACCCTCGCCAAGTTCATTCATCTTGTGGGAGATGCGTCTGAAGGGTGCGTCACTGACAAGTTTGACGAGAACTTCTGAGCGACAGAAAAAAAAAAGATCATGTGCGCCAATTGGCCGCACTAATTACCGGACAACTATGAAAAGTTTCCTTATTTAACTAGCTTGACTACTTTTACGCTTTAAAAATTACTCATGCTCATCGCAGCTGGTGCCGAAAGAATCTCACAGGCAGGAGCCAAACTGGGCTCGCTATTTATCTATGCGAGCCAGTCATACTTGATTGCGTGGGGCGAGCACGGCAATGAGGCCACTTGGTGCCTCGAAAGCAGCGTAACTTGCGTAGCTTCTGATGGCGAAAAACTGTACGCGGGAACTCAAGACGGTGTACTGTTTTCTCTAGATAAAGCGGGAACTTTGGTCAAGGAACACACCTATGACAAGTCGCTCACATGCCTCTTTGTAGGGCCCGAGGTACTCGTAGGGTCCTCCGACGGATACATGTACACACTTGGAACTAGCACTAGAGAGCGCCCAAACGATCGATTCTTTCCCCTGTGTGTCGCTTATGATCCTGAATTTAAAATTCTAGCCCTTGGTGGAACATCAACCAGCGTATTTTTGAAAAGCGATGGCGGAGAGTGGGTCGAGCTGCGTGGGCACGAAAACTGGATCAAAAGCCTGGATATGTGCGTTCAAGAAGACGCGCTTGTTTTGGCGAGCGGATCACAGGACAAGTACATTCGCCTATGGCGTATATCTGCTGCTAGGCACGACACAGATATTCTCAAGTCGAGTCTCAGCACTACAGTGTACGAGATCAATTCTGAGCTGGAGTGTACGTTTGATGCCCTATTGATCGGGCACGACGACTGGGTCACTAGCGTAAAATGGCAGCCCGGGCATCGCGGATGCCAGCTGCTTAGTGCCTCCGGGGACTCGTCTTTGATTGTATGGAGCGCGGGAGAGGCCCAAGAAACCGAAGACGAAAATATGTGGACCCCTGCTTTTAGGCTAGGCGACGTGAGCATCATGGGTGCATCAACAGCTACTGGTTCCACAGGAGGGTTTTGGACAGCTGAATGGCTGGATCCCACAACAGTGATCACTTTGGGCCGTACGGGTAGCTGGCGAGTTTGGAAGTTTGATGGCGAGAATTGGTTGAGCCTTCCGGCGGTAACGGGCCACACCAAACCGGTGAGCGGCGTGGCCTGGTTTGGCGATAGCGTTGTGTCTGTTTCTCGCGATCAAACCACGCGGTTGTGGGCGCCTGTTGTCAACTCTCCGCTTAATGTCTACTATGAGCTCAATCGTCCCCAGATTCATGGCTATGATATGAACTGCGTAGCGGCAGTGAGCTCCCAGGTGCTTGTGACCGGCGGCGACGAGAAAATTCTGAGGTGCTTTACAGCGCCCAAGGTGTACCATGACCTTGTGTCCAACTTTACTGCGGAAGAAACTGTGAGCAGCAATCTGGAGGCGGCATCTGTGCCAGCACTGGGTCTCTCCAACAAGGCGACCGAGACGAGCGATGCATTTGACCCGAGCGCGCTTCCGCTCGAGCAGCAACTCCAGCGTCTCACACTCTGGCCTGAAACAGACAAGATTTTCGGCCACGGCTACGAGATTGTGTGCGTTGATGTGAGCCCGGACGGCAAGTACATTGCAAGCTGCTGTCGCGCCAACTCGACGCGCAATGCGGTGGTGCGCGTGTACAGTGCTGAGACGTACCACCAAATCCAGCCGCCACTGGATGGCGAGCACACCCTGACTGTCAACCGTGTACGGTTCAGCCCTGACTCGCAGCATGTGCTGAGCGTGAGCCGCGACCGCCAGTGGGCGGTTTACAGCACCGAGAGTATGAGTCTTGTGCGCAACCAGCCCAAGGCACACGCGCGTATCATTTGGGACGGGTGCTGGATCAGTAACCGCGAATTTTGTACTGCGAGTCGCGACAAGACTATAAAGTTGTGGGCTGTGAGCGGGGAGCTGCTAGCGACCAAGCAGTTTGATGAGCCTGTGACTGCATGCGAGTTTGATGGTGGGCGACTATTTATTGGGCTAGAGAGCGGCGTGGTGCACGTACTGCGCGACCTACAAGTCGTGGCGTCGCTGCGCGCCGAGGGCCGGCCCAACCAGCTTGCGGCGCGGGGCTCGGCGCTGGCGGTGGCGTGCGACACGCTGAGAATATTTAAGATAGACTAGTCGGACTTTTGCTTTTTGACCTGCGCGAGCGCTGCCGTCAACATCTTGCCAAACCAGAAAAAGTTGAGCCCCATGAGCGCGACGTAGGACGTAAAGACGCCCCACGCGCACCACTTGGGGATCGACGCGGGGTAATTGAATGCAAGGTCCTTGAACAGGTGGAAGCCGTTGATGGGGCCCGACACGATACGGCATCCAAAAAAGACTGCAATCAGGCCGAGCCCGTTGAGCATAAACAACCGCGGCGAGACGAGGCCGGGCACGTGTGAGGCGTACCAGTGGACATTGACAAACGGGGTGCTTGCCTCGAACCAGATGAACGCCGCGCTCACATTGTACAAAAAGGGCCGCATGCCCTGGGCAAACACAAACAGCGCAGCGGCGGCGTGGAGCGAGAAGGCTGGGCCAAACAGCGCCGAGTACCTGAGGCAAATGAGCAGGTCCCAGATAAAGTAGCCAATGAGCGAGGCAATCACAAACCCACCATAGGGGCTATAGGACTCGAGCGAGTCGAGGCCATTGTCAAAAAACAGAGGGAAGCTGGCCGCGAGTACGAAAAGGGAGTTGACCTGGGAGACGACGTGGATGTCAAAGTTGGCCTTGTTGCGCGCACTCAGCTTTGAGTACGCGGGGACGAGCAGGGGCGAGATCACGGAGGAGGCGAGGTAGATGAACGTGTAGAGGGCCCCAAACAGGACAATCTCGTGTAGGTGCTTTTCTGCGACTGTGAACCCAGCGTCATGGAAGGCCGAGACGAGCGATTGGGGGAGGTTAAACTGATAGGCCGCGAGGGGATCCTTTGTGGGTATGTGCATAGTGCTGAGCTCAGCGAGTGCACCAGCGAGTGCTCCAGTGGGTGCTCCAGCGGGTGCTCCAGGCCAAGCCAGGTTGGGAGTGTTTAGTCAGCGCACTATTAGCAGCCAGCCTGCCAGCCAGCCTGCGCGCTCCCAACGTTGAGCTGAGCGCTGGATTTGTCATCCTCCCCCAAGCCCCAATGACTCAACTCCTATTCAACGCGCTAATGTAAGGGACCGCGATCTACTCCTCTCAACCATGGGCCTTGACAATGAAAAATTGATGCACGTGCGCAAAGTGGACGCGCCCAAGACCGCACTGCCGCATGGTGAGGGCCACGTGCTCACACTCGAGCAGTACAAGGAGATGTGGCGCGAGTCGGTCGATGCGCCCGACAAGTTTTTTGGCGCGCAGGCGCAGAACCTCGAGTGGGAGAGGCCCTTCCACAAGGTGCTCTACCAGGACCCGTCATTTTCTGATTCTCCCGCGTGGTTTGTGGGCGGCACCCTGAACGCGAGCGTCAACTGCGTCGATCGCCACGCGCTGGCCAAGCCCGACGAGCCGGCGCTCATCTACGAGGCCGACGAGCCCACCGACGGCTACACCGTGACCTGGCGCGAGCTTCTGGCCAAGGTGTGCCGTCTCGCCCAGCTGTTGACCGACCTGGGCGTGCGGGCCGGCGACATTGTCACCATTTATTTGCCCATGATCCCCGAGGCGGTTGTGTCGATGCTGGCGTGCGCGCGTATTGGTGCCACCCACTCGTGCGTGTTTGCCGGCTTTAGCCCCGCCGCGCTGCGCGACCGCATCCAGGACGCCAAATCCGAGGTTGTGATCACCTGCGACCAGGGCCTGCGCGCCACAAAGACCATTGAGACCAAAAAGATCGTGGACGAGGCGTGCAAACAGTGCCCCACCATCAAAAAGGTCGTCGTTGTCGAGCGCACCGGCAAGTGCGAGTTTGTCGAGGGCCGCGATGTCAGGTACGCCGAGGTGAGCAAGTACAAGAGCTACTGCCCCGCGACGCCCGTCAACGCCGAGCACCCGCTGTTTTTGCTCTACACTAGCGGCTCCACCGGCAAGCCTAAGGGTATGCAGCACTCGACCGCCGGCTACCTGCTGGGCGCCCAGCTCACCGCCAAGCACATCTTTGGCCTAAGCCAAGACGACGTCATGTTCACTGCGGGCGACATTGGCTGGATCACCGGCCACACCTACGCGGTGTACGGCCCGCTCGTGAACGGTACCACCAGCGTCATCTTTGAGAGTACCCCCGTCTACCCGAGCCACACCCGCTACTGGGACATTGTGGACAAGCACAAGGTGACCCAGTTTTATGTCGCGCCCACCGCGCTGCGCCTGCTGCGCAAGTACGGCCACGAAGACATTGCAAAGTACGACCTGTCGACGTTGCGCACACTGGGCTCTGTGGGCGAGCCGATCGCCGAGGAGGTGTGGGAGTGGTACTTTGAGCATGTAGGCCGTGGCCGCTGCTCTGTGTGCGACACGTATTGGCTCACCGAGTCCGGCTCCATCCTGGCCACGTCCTTCCCCGGCGTGACCCCCATGAAGCCTGGCTCTGCAGGGTTCCCGTTCTTTGGCATCAAACCGGTCATCATCGACCCAGTGAGCGGCGCAGAAATCAAAGAGCGCCCCGCCGAGGGCGTGCTCGCCATTGCCCAGCCTTGGCCGTCCATGGCCCGCACTATTTATGGCGACTATGGCCGCTTCCAGGACACGTACCTCAAGCCGTACCCGGGCACGTTCTTCACTGGCGACGGTGCTGCTATGGACCACGAGAACTACATCTTTGTGTCT
Organism: Wickerhamiella parazyma; assembly: GCA_030562575.1. Classification (NCBI taxonomy): domain Eukaryota; kingdom Fungi; phylum Ascomycota; class Dipodascomycetes; order Dipodascales; family Trichomonascaceae; genus Wickerhamiella; species Wickerhamiella parazyma. The sequence continues at coordinate 308,596 of JAKTZS010000002.1, forward strand.
GGCCGCATCGACGACGTGGTCAATGTGTCTGGTCACCGCCTCTCCACGGCCGAGATTGAGTCTTGTTTGCTCGAGGGCAAGCTCGATGGCAAGGCCATGATCACAGAGAGTGCCGTGGTTGGTATCGAGGATGAGATCACTGGCCAAGCCATTGTTGCATTTGCCTGCCTCGAGCCTTGGCTCAAGGCCGAGATCCAAAAGGGCAACGCCACCACCGAGGCCATGGCCAAGGAGACCCAGCTGCTGGTGCGCAAGGAGATTGGCCCCTTTGCTGCCCCTAAAAAGGTCTATGTTGTGGAGGACCTGCCCAAGACCCGCAGTGGTAAGATCATGCGCCGCATCCTGCGCAAGATTGTCTGCGGCGAGAGCGACCAGCTCGGTGAATTGAGTACCTTGAGCAACCCGCAGATTATCGACGGCCTCATCAAGAGTGTCAGTGGTTGAGTGTATATAGCTATTAATTGGGTGCGAGGTAGCGTCTTTGAGGCCGTACATACGCAGTCTATCTATGTAGACTACTGTCTCGAGGTATGAGGGCGACCTAGTCGTGGGAGGTTGCATTCAGATCCAAAGATTCTCTGTTTTTTTTTTTCAAATATCGTGCCATCTAGCGAAACGACAGTTTTGGACCGGCCAACTAGATGCTGCTGATCTTTTACTGCTGATCTCTGCACACACTGAAATAAACCCACCCATACAACATACAACATACGACATACAACATACGACATACAATATACAACATACAACATACAACATACAACATGCAACATACAACATACAACATACAACATACAGCATACAGCATATAAAACTAGCTGCACGCAACCATCGCCTGTTAACTGATTCCACTTTGGGAATCATAGCTAAATCAGGTGACCTTGATGCAACCCACAATGCACTGGCGCCGTACATGGGCAAAAAATTCACCTGCCGCAGTATATTAGCTTTATTGCTATTCAGAGTTTTCATTCAACTAGTAAACTCGCCGAATTTTTCCTGCACCTCGGTAATGCATGCAAAGGTTATTTCATGGGTAAACAAGCTCGAATGCACAGAAAGCTTGTAGTCAGTGGAGTAAAATACATATTTATACTCTAAATAGCGCGAAATTTGCAGATTTGTAAATTTGAGGGTACCGATTTAGTGTGACCTTGCCTCGGGCCTGGTTTGGGTTGCCTACGTATTTGGCACCATTGCCTAGAGTTGACGCTACTAGCGACCGCGCGAACGCGCAACGTCACTAGGCACTCATAAATATGCTTGGCGTGTCCCAGAATTTGGCCCCCCACAGGCTCGGCATGTCAACGACGCCTCACCAGCAGTCGCCTCAAGGTCGTGCATAACGGCTGGAATGTAGCATATGCCTAGTCTCCAATGACCTGAAAAACTCTATTTTCGCGCTGATTAGCACAGTTTGGCGCCTTTGGGTGAGACATACCGGACGTAACGGCAGGGGCCTGAGGGGCCGCATAGGTCACGCCAGCCCGCATAAAAGTGCGCGCATGGCCAAACAGAGGTCGAACCATGGCTGGGTTGAGCGCGCAACACAAACTTTGATACGCGAACGCGTTTCAGATTCGACCCACAAGGCCGTAACAGCACACACGCGCGGGTCCCATGCAGCTCCGAGCCCCTTGGAGCGCCTTGAGGGGCCGGTGCCGCAAACGGCTCGCAAACTACGCCCACAGAGGCCACAAATTCTGCTGCCACTAGCATAAAGTTGGCCTGATCCGACAAAAATAGTATGCATAAATTAGGCCCCCCCTGGATTTCAGGGTTGCAACCCTGCATGATGGCATATATACTGTGCATGACGGCCTAGCCGGTACCAAACACCAAATGGGTCTCGCTCCAGTTGCCATCACCGAGAACAAATGCCGCCCTACAAGCCTTCCGGGCAGCAGCCGCAGCTCATCACGAAACTCTTCACCAGTTGAATCACATTTTCCAAAGTACATCAGTCCAATCGCAGGGACGTACCAGACGCGGCACCAGTACAATATTCGAGAAGAGATTGGGTACAATGGGGTAGCGCAGGAGAGCACCTGGATTTAATTTATATATATATTTTTGAGATTTTGAGGAAAGAGGAAAAAAAGAAAAAAAACCTATTGGGTCGCCTTGAGGTAGACAAACGCGGCCGCAGCAATCACCGCAGCAAGCACAAACAGAGTCAGGTTGGGCCCAGAGCTCTGCTGGACGTCGGTGTCAAACTCTTGCACGCCGAGCGGGGTGTCGCGGACCTTGAGCTCAGCGGGGTTGCCCTCGCCCACATAGAGAGGCTCAAGCGACTCGACGGCGTACTCAGAGTGCCCCACGTCCTCAAACTCCTGGGTGCAGTCCTTGCCGGCCACGTCCATGAGGACCTCCTCGCCACCGGGGTGCTCATCCATAAAGCGGGTGATGTTGTACACCTTGCCGCTAATGGCGACCCAGCAGTCCTCGCGGGTGTTGTGGGTGTTGATCTCAGCGAGCGAAATGATCTTTTTCTCCGGAGTCTCGCTCATTAGGTGGGACGTAAGAAGGGCCGCGCTCGGTAAGGTGGGTGGTTGTCAGGTGATCGGGGTGTTTGGGCTCCGTCCAGGCATTGGAAATTTAAAACTTTATAGAGCTGGGCGTGAATGACCCCGGGGTGTATTTACCTCTCCTCCAATTGGCTCAACGTAATGTTGGCAGACCTGCCCTTTGTGCTGCAGGGCCTCAACGCGCCGAGCGTCGAGTGGAACGCGGATTTCTCGCTGCGCGTGTACCCGCAGCTGTCGCCAGCGACCGCCTCGCTCGTCCACATGCTGCTCGAGCCCGGGCTGCTTTTCCGGCGCATACAGGCGATCGAGTGCCCGGAGGGGCTCATGTATCAGGCGCTGTGGGACAGCGTTGAGGCGCAGTTTCAAAAGTATCGCGTCATTCTCGGCGGCTTGGAGCGTAGGGCCGGCGCAAACGACCTTAGCCTGATCATGTGCTACGACATGCTCCACGAGGCCACGCGCGGCTTGCGCGCGCTTTACGCGATTCTCAGGGACGTTGCCGCGGGCGGCTTTGTGCTCAACAAGATATATCCCTACACGCGGCACGGGGACAGCACCATCTCTGAGCTGGCGGGCCAGCTCTACGCGCACGCCTACGGCCCTTTCCGCATGCTTGTGCGCGAGTGGACAACTCAGGGCACCCTCAACGACCCGTACCAGGAGTTTTACCTGCAAATCAATGATCCCGAGTCGCTGTGGGCAGAGCGCTTCAAGATTGACTACTCCAAGCTGCCGCGCGACGTCTCGCAGGCCGAGGCTGAGCTCTACTATGAGCAGGGGCGCGACATTTACTTTTTGCGGCACCTCTGCCAGGACGTGCCGCTCGACTGCACCGACGTGCTGCAGGTGCTCGAGAAGCAGTATCTGCTGCGGGCGCATTTTCGAGCATTCTACGACTATTTATTGCTGACCCGGGGAGACTTTGTGCACTCGCTCGTGGCCGAGGCGCTGCGGGTGCTCGATGTGCCGCGTGCCAGCCTCCAGCGCCACGAGCTCGTGCTGCTGCTGGAGAATGCCATTGCCCAGAGCAACGCCGCCTGTGACGAACATCAGGTGATCTCGCGGCTCGATGCCCGCACCCTCAGCCTCCAGCACGATGAGCGCGGGTGGCAGGTATTCACGCTCGACCTCAAGCTGCACACCCCGCTGGACGTGATCATAAACAAGCGGGCGACTCGCAAGTACCTGCAGATCTTTCGCGTGCTGTGGAGCCTGCGGTGGGTGGCCGCCAAGCTCCAGCGCTGCTACCTACTGACCAACTCGCGGTCGTCGCGGTTTGCGGGCACCACAGACGCCGCAGCCATGCGGTGCTGGCGCGCGCAGGCCGAGCTGTGCATGACCATGTCGCAATTTTTTGGCGAAATGCAGAGCTTTTTGTATGGCAGCGTGATCCAGCAGGCGTGGCACCGGTTCAACAAAGGCCTCGACGAGGCGCGCTCGGTCGACTCTGTGACGAGCTCGCACCTCGAGTACCTTGACGAGATCATCCAGAGGGGCTTGTTTGGTGGGGGTAGTGTGGTGCAGAGGCTCAACGAGCTTACAGCGCTGGCGATTGAGTTTTGTGCGATTGGGGATGAAACGGCCAAGGGCGGCTCGTACGAAGCGGCCGTAGAGCAAATTGAAGCGGTGCACGCCCGGTTTGTCGAGACTGTGCTGCAGCTGCTGGCTCTGCTGCAGTCGCTTGACGAGGGCGCTGGGTTGAGCAGGAGAATCAACTTCAATCAGCAGTACCTGGCTGAAGAGTGATGCTTCATCTCCACACACCGCCGCACGCATGCACCCACACCCACACTGCAGACGCAACCGGCCTGCAGGGTTAGGTGTCGCCTCCCCCGCATTTCAACGGGTGGCGGATTCCAATTTACACAATGCCCAACAACATGTATGATCCCATATACGCAGAGGCTCCGGCCCCCCTTGTGGCACCCATGGCGCCCATGGCGCCCATGACAACTCCAATGGCCCCGCTCGCGACGCCAATGACCGACTACGACTGCCCTATCGAGATAATCAACCACTGGCCAGAGCAAAGCACCACGCAGCGGCGAAAGGCCTCGCACAACGCCGTCGAGAGGAGGCGCCGCGACACAATCAGCGAAAAGATCAAGGAGCTGAGTATTCTGGTGCCACCTGACTTTGACCCCGCCAGCGCCCCACGAGCGAGTGCGGCAGAGCGCCAGCAAAAGAGCGTGGTGCTGCAGCGCAGCGTCGACTACATTCGGTACCTCCAAGAGTCGCAGTACCTTCTGCAGAGAGAGCTTGACCAGCTGCAGGGATACGCAATCAAGAGGGAGCCGTAGGCTAGCTATTTGATGTTTTTTATAACTTATTTCAGGTTGGGCATGCGCATCACCTCGCGCTCCTCGTTCTTTGCAATCTGGCGGAGCCGCCGCATAACCTCTGTGTTCTCCCAGCGATCGGGGCACTTTGGGGCGCCCTGCGCACGACTGGCCCAGTAGTAAATGTCCCAGTCCTGCTCGTCGAGCAGTAGGTCGTACTCATCGAGCTGCTCGCGCGTCATATCCTTGAGGTAGAGATCGGCAAACTTCGACAAAAGGAGATCTGACTCGAGGATGCCGCGCTTGCGGCTCTGGTAGAGAAGACGGGCACGCTTGGTGTCTGTGGGCTCGTTTGGGCGGGGAATGGGCTTGATTTTGACCTCCAGGTTGACCAGTCTGCTAGTGGAAAACAGGCGTAGCCGGTGCATGTCAGCTGTGTGCGAGAGCGCGTGCGGATGGGGCAACTTGGGAGCTAGCTGTTAATAAATATCTATTTTGCGGGCGGAGTCGGTACCGCGGGGCCCACAGGGCCGCCCGAGTCCCCCGCCTCCTCGATCTCGTCGTCGCTCGCCGATGGGGTCGCCGGCTCGTAATTGTCCTGCACCTGGGGGAAAAACAGATTGGCAGCGAGCCCGGCAAAGCCGGTGATGGCGGGGCCCGTCCCCACCACGAGCTTCACCGCGTCCATGTACTCGTGCATGTCCTCGTACTTGTCGCCGTAGTAGGCGAAAAACCGCACAAACCAGTCGTCCACAAGCGTGCTGGCGAGCCCAAACATCAGGGCGACCGTCAGCACAACCCGGTCGCGCCGCGTAAACTCAATGGTGGAGATGATGCGGATCCCCGACACGGCGACCTGGCAAAACAAAAAGGTCGTCATGCCGCCCAAAACGCACGGCGGGATCTGGCTCACAGCGGCAGTGAACTTGCCGCTCATGCCCATGGCCATGAGAAACAGGCACGCCGTGTAGCCAACGAACCGCGACGCGCACTGGGTCATGGCAATCACGCCATTGTTTTGGGCAAACGACGACACCATCATCATGTGCATGCGGCTTCCAATCATTGAGCATAGCCCCGAGGTTAGCAGTCCGCCCTGGATGCGGGTCTGGAACTTGTGACCCTCGGTGTCGACCCGCGAGACGTCGCACGTGGCGGTGATATCGCCGATCGACTCCATCAGGCAGACCATGTACACAGCGAGCAGCGGGAGGATCAGCGGTTTATAGACCTGGATCTTGAACGAAAAGTCGCCAATCATCTGGAACCCGGGGCTGTCGAGAATGGGCTGGGTGTCAAAGTACCCCTTGTATCCAGCGAGGGCGCAGCCCACGGCGAGCCCGACAATGATGGAGCACGACTTTGCAAATGGAGGTCCCCACTTGTCGCAGGCCACAATTGTGAAAAACACCGAGAACCCGAGCATGATAAACTGAGGCGATCCCCATGGGTAGGGCTTGGGGGCATCCGGGCCTGGGCATAGCTGGCCCATCTGCATGCAGCCAGAGCCGCCAGCCCAGTCCTGCATGCCTGATCCCACCAGTTCTGCGCCAATCATGAGCACCACCGGCCCGTTTACAATGGGAGGGAAAACCGCCATGAGCCAGGCCTGCGGGCTAAAACTCAGCGCGACCTCAAATAGCGCACACACGCAAGAAGTGCCCAGGAACGCGCCGTAGGCGTCGGGGCAAGCCAGCAGCACGCCCTCCTTGGATTTGGTGCAAAAGCCACTTTCGTACATGACGGGGACACTATTCTCAAACACAGGAATCACTGCGAACGTGACACCAAGTACCGAGGTGAGGCCGGTGCCAATAAACCAGCGGGTGTTGAAGATGCGGATTCGCGAAATTTGCAAAATGCTGAGCAGGCCCGAGCCGATAAGGCCAACGGAGACAAGGTATGCGATGGCGTCCTGGCCTAGATTGCAAGCGCTAGCCAGAATGAGCGCGCTTGAGGCCAGGCCGCCTATCATTGCCATTGCGTGCTGGAGCCCCAAAATCAGACCAAGCAGCACGGGCATGGGGTCGTTGAGGCCGAAAAATGCTGGAGCCTGAGGTTCGGAGGAGCTAAAGAGGGTTGGGGTGAACATTGTCTTGTAGTCGACGCGATCTGAGCCCACAAGGCCATCCCAGGTGAAAAGCGCGTGGCCCACGGCTCCGGCAGTTCTTCCCATCAAGCCTCGTGACGCTGGTATGTGTCCTAGCAGCGGATCACGCTCGCTGTTCATTTCCGGGAAATTTTTTCCGGAGAGATGTCAAGAAAGCAGCTTGCAGCGAGATGCATCTGGCCTGCATGATGCCAGCAGCCTAGATAGCCAGGTGACCGGGGCGGGGGTAGCAAACGGGTGCGAAGCGTCATTTATCACTGGGATTGGGCACGGCGGCTTGTGGTTTGTGGGGTGTTTATTCGGTGATTTCGGTACATTGCGGTTTATCGCATTGGTCCGCGGAGGATGCCGAGTAAGCGCTTGTGTAGGGGCGCAGGGGGGGTGGAACATGTAAAGACACAAAGGAGAAACTGCTGATACGGTCGGTGGCCAAGTGGTTTGGAATCAGGTCTGCTGGTGAGAGCGTCTTGGTACCCTACTGGTGTCGAGGCACCCTGTGGGTACTTGAGCACTGGGCTGATATTCCAGCCAATGTTCAAATTGATGGTGATTGCACTTGCACGTAATTCAGGTCCTGCTCAGAGAGTATCCTGACACCTCATGGGCCAAATGCACATATACAGATTGTAGCTAGTTTTGTATAGAGAGCGTCAAGGGTTCTTTTTTTGTGTGGGGGGTACACCTGATTTTCTCGTTTTACAATGGTCGCATTAACCACAGACAACCTGGCAGCACACACCTATCATCCAGGCACACCCTCCACACGCGTTCCATCAAACGCCAAGCCAAGGCATGTTATTAATCACGCGGCCACATAGCACCCTTGCAACACCCCCTGATGCTTATATGCATTAGTCATCTTAGCAATAACACCCCGTAAGGCTCCATCAAGACCCCCCATCTCGGCCCGTTCGTACACCCCTCTGCCCCCCCCCCCCCCCCCCCCCCCGTTTACTCACCCACATGGGACTATCACCACCCTCAAACGCCTGGCAGGTTATCAGCGAATTCGTCGAAAGCAACCCGTTCTCGTACCTGAGACACGGGCTTGTGTGCAAGAGCGCCTCAGAGGTGTTTGCACGCGACGCACTGTGGGCCTCCGTCGCCCCCTATGACACCGATGACAAGTTCATGCTCAAGTTCTGCGAGGAGGCCAACGCACTACCGCGCAACCAGCAGAAGCTGCTCACCGCGCTTTGGGACGACATCGGGCTTGCCCGCTCGGGCACCCCGCAGGCGTTTCAGCACCTCAGCCGCCACGCCGACAAGTACGACTCGATTGCCGACGAGGCCGCCACCAATCGCACCCTTGCGTTCCCCTTCGCGGTGTGGACCGCAATGGTGATGGAGAGTGCCTTTGATGCTACCCCCAAGGGCGGGCTCCTGCGCAAGCTGCCCTTTTGGCAGGACGAGCGGTTCGTCACCTGCTGCACGACAATTTGCCCTTTTATGCTGACCTTTGCCCACAAGAGTCTCAAGAACTCGCCCAAGGTCGTGCTGGGCGCCCTCAAGAAGGACAAGATGGCTATCGTGTGGGCGTCGCCCGCCCTTCGTGAGCAGCGCGACTTTGCCCTGCGTGCCGTCCGCACAAACCCGCAGGTTCTGCGCTACTTGAGCCAAGAGATGCAGACCGACTGGGAGATTGCGATTGCCGCGGTCGAGAGCGACGGCGCCTCGCTCCAGAGCCTGCACGCGTTCCAGAACGATCGGCCCATCGTGCTCGCTGCCATCAACAACGATCCGCACGCGCTCAAGTTTGCCTCGCCGCAGCTGCAAGCGGACCGCCTTGTGGTCTTTGAGGCAGTCAAGCGCGACCCGTGGACGTTCAACTACGCCGCCGAGGAGATCAAGAACGACCGCGAGCTTGTGCTTGAGGCTGTCATGCGCGAGGGCGACCTCCTCCGTGTCGCGTCCAATTTTAGCAACGACCGCGAGCTTGTCCAGGCCGCTGTCGAGGCCGACGGCACCGCGCTTCAGTTTGCGGGCAAGGAACTCAGAGCCGACCGCGAGCTTGTCGAGACGGCGCTCGAGACCGACGGCACGGCCCTCCAGTTTGCCGCAAAGGAGCTCCGCAATGATCGCGAGCTTGTCGAGGTCGCCATGGATACCGACCCCGACGCCCTGCAGTATGCCGCGCCGGCCCTCCAAAACGACAAGGAAATGATTGAGCTGCAAAAGGATTGCGAGAATCGCGCGCGCAGCCAATCCATCGGCAAGCTCGACCGCAAGTCGTCGCTGATTGCAAACAGCACCACCTCGCTGGCCACCATGGCCGGCCTTAGCCTCAAACCGCTTACCCCACTGAGCTCCCTCACTGCAAAGAGTACGAGCAATTCCACACCTGATATTCCCCAGTGGAAGAAAACATACACATCATAGCATTGCATATCTTTAAGCTTTTCAAAGTATTATTGCCGCGTCCGGCCTTGAGACCGCTCGAGGTCCTTTTTAGCTACAGAACGCCGGGGCTCACATCCAGCTTTGCTCCCATGTGGCCAGCAGTCGTTTCCTATACCGGCTCAGCACTGGCGAACTGTTACCCCAGACTTGGTATACGCACCGTCATGCGTATATGTGCCCAAGCTATACAGACTGGTGCATCCTCGGACTCAAGTGATAAAACACGGGAGGGACAAAGCACTGGCAAAGGGTCGAAATCCCGAGAACATGGCCATGAGGGACTTTGATCACTGCGACGCCAGGCGCTACTCGGACAAGAAGCTCGAGCAGCTCGCGATCATCCCCTATCGTATGCCCCAGCATAAACCCCGACGTGTCTCCTACCGTATACCCTAGCCTGGGCACGCGGCCCAGTATACGTCTGAACGTGTATCTTAATGTCTATTCTGTATCTTCGCCCAAGTCCTACCGCGAATTAAATGGAGCTCTATGGTAGAATGGAGTGCGCGAGACATCTAAGGATTGAGAAGATCAATAAGATACTACTAGGTACCATATGGCATCAGTGAACTCAAGAGCTTGACACTTGCCCTAGCATAGACCACCAGGCCTCCCGACCTCGAGGGTAGCTAGGTGGCTTTCCTTGTGCCACCCTCGCTATATGTATATTTACAGACCCTAGCTTTGCTTGCTCGTGCTTCCTGGCCTTATGCGAGTAATACGGCTATTCACTTTTTAATGTGCGAGGTGATCGCCAAAAGGACCCCGAGGTCTCGCTAAATAGAGTTGACACGCATCCTTTTCTTTCTGGCGCTGCCCATGGCCAAAAACACTTTTGCATCGATGCGCGCATCAGGCGGGACACCCACCATCTCAAGCATACCGAGGCTTGCATCTCGCGGGCGCTCGCTTTTGCAATGGCGAAGACGAGGTTTTGGAACGTCATGGCTACAAGTTAGGCCTGTCGCAGGATTATACTGCGATTGATGCACTGTGTAGGCTTAGCCAGACTTTGTGGCTCTACTCATTGACGGCTCTCTTGTTTTAACGTGTACCTACAACTTCAGGAGACCCTTTCAAAAGCTATAGCACTTTGTGTCTCACACCCTAATTCTCGCAGTCGACATCGAACCAGCTTGAACTCGAGCATTCATGCATCAAGTCCATCGCCAATCGATGATCTTCTCAAACAAAAAAATGGCTCGTGCGACCACTCTTACTAGAATGAATTCAGTTTCAAACACATTTGAATTTACTCTTTCAGTCTTGGATAGCACAAGATGGTTTCACAATGTATTACTGCCTCAAAACCAATTATCATGCGGTAGCCAATCGCATGGTGCATTTAGCAACACAAAAATGCACCCAAGTCTACTGGTGAAGCTTTAGAGTGGTAGTCACCAGTCTAACGCTAATATTTGGTGTAGATCTCCTTTCAAAAGCCCATGTGGTCGACACCCGAGGAATTTTCATTCGACAACCTGAGAGCTCGCATGGCTATGCCATTAATGCTCCTATTGGAACCTATATATACTCTTTTTCGTGACTCAAGCGCCCAGATACTCTGGCAGCAGTACCTTTAGGGACTTTGGCGCGATCGTCACCACCACTTTGATTATAAGGCCACAACTTTGCCTGCTGATCAGCTGTATAGGTATTTTTAAATCTAATGTTTTTCTACAGTTTCGCAACTTTGGCGAACACGCATATGACCGGTCCCCGACTTGCTTGATGAGAACCGGTTGACTCATCATTAAAAGACTTATTCGATTTGTTCAAATGTCTGCACGCCCAGAGTCCCAGACCTTTTCGCGTGATGCGTTCGACAGCATGCTGCGCCATCGTTTTTTCTATGCGCCTTCTTTTGAGATTTACGGCGGCGTGAGCGGTCTGTATGATTACGGACCCGCCGGCTGCGCGCTCACCGCAAACATCATTGATACTTGGAAAAAGCATTTCATTATCGAGGAGGATATGTTGGAAATTGAGAGTACCTCGCTGACCCCTCACGATGTTCTCAAAACAAGCGGCCACGTCGACAAGTTCACCGACTGGATGACCCGCGACCAGAAAACCGGCGAGATCTTCAGAGCTGATCACCTTGTGGAGGAAGTTCTCGAGAGCCGTCTCAAGGGTGATAAGGAGGCGCGTGGTCAGACTGTCGCTGCTGAGAAGGAGGAGGACAAAAAGCGCAAGAAGAAGGTCAAGGGTCACCAGATTGTCAAGCTCGAGGACAGCACTGTTGCCGAGTACGAGAGCATTCTTGCGCAAATTGACAACTACGGTGGTGAGGAGCTTGGCAAGATTATTGTAGACCACAAGATTCTGTCGCCCGTTGGCAACCCCCTGGTGCCACCTGTTGAGTTCAATTTGATGTTTGAGACTCAGATTGGTCCTAGCGGCCAACTCAAGGGCTACTTGCGCCCAGAGACTGCCCAAGGCCAATTCCTCAACTTCAACAAGCTGCTCGAGTGCAACAACTCCAAGATGCCCTTCGCCAGCGCCACCGTTGGCAAGGCCTTCCGCAACGAGATCAGCCCCCGCGCCGGCCTTTTGCGCGTGCGCGAATTCACTCAGGCCGAGATTGAGCACTATGTCGACCCTGAGAACAAGCAGCACAAGCGCTTCGGCGAGGTGAAGGACATTGTGATCCAGGCTTTGCCCAAGGATGTCCAGTCCTCTGGGTCCACAGAATGCGTCAACATTACCATCGGTGAGGCTGTCTCCAAGGGCATGATCGACAACGAGACGCTGGGTTACTTCATTGGGCGTATCCACCAGTTCTTGGTCAAAATTGGAGTTGACCCCAAGCGCACGCGCTTCCGCCAACACATGGCCAATGAGATGGCCCACTATGCCAGTGATTGTTGGGATGCTGAGCTCCAGAGCTCGTACGGCTGGGTGGAGTGCGTCGGCTGTGCCGACCGTAGCGCCTATGATCTGAGCGTTCACTCTGCTCGCACCAAGGAAAAGCTGGTTGTGCGTCAGGCGCTGCCCGAGCCCGTTACCGTGGAAGCTTGGGAGGTCGAGCTTGACAAGAAGAAGTTTGGCCCCAAGTTCCGCAAGGACGCCGGAAAGGTTCAGGCATGGCTGGAGGGCCGCACTGAGTGCGAGCTCGAGGACCTTGCCAAGGAGCTAACCTCGCAGGCCAAGATCAGCGCCACCATCGAGGGAACCACCTTTGAGGTTGAAGACAGTCTTGTCAAAATCGAGAAGCGCACTCGCACCCAGAATGTTCGCGAGTACACTCCTAATGTGATTGAGCCCTCATTTGGTATTGGCCGTATCCTCTACTCGCTGCTCGAGCACTCTTACTGGACCCGCCCGGAGGACTCGTCGCGCGGTGTCTTGAGCCTCGCGCCTCTTGTGGCCCCAACCAAGGTTCTTGTGGTTCCTCTTTCCAATAACACAGAGTTTGAGCCCCTTGTTGATAGGGTCACTCGCGATCTGCGCCGCAATCACATTTCGGCCAAGGTCGACGAGTCAGGCGTGTCCATCGGCCGCCGCTACGCTCGCAACGACGAGATCGGTACGCCCTTTGGCATCACCGTCGACTTTCAAAGTATTAAAGACAACACAGTCACTATTCGTGAGCGCGACACCACTGAGCAGGTGCGTGGCTCTGTGGAGGAGGTTGTCGCAGCCATCAAGAGCATTGTCGTTCACGGTGAGAGCTGGTCCAACGCCACCAAGAACTTGGCCAAGTTCGACTCGCAGCAGGCTTAAAATATGTACGTATTTCTATTCAGATACAAAGCGACGAGATCATACTCCAATGCGATCTGTGAGTAAATGGTTGTCAAAGCTCGATACACGAGCATTGCGCACTGCTTCTTTATTTACGTATTCATTGATCTAGGATCTCTGGGTTGGGCCCTCGGGGTTGGGCCCCTCTGCTTATCACAGCCTGCGCCTGCGCGAGCTTGCTTACTACACTATCTGTCCTACCAATGAGCCAGGAAGCCATTTTTCGCTCGGCGCCAATGTCGCTGGCGCAGCTCTACATCTCCAACGAGGTGTCTAGAGATGTCGTTGCGGCACTGGGTGACCTGGGAGTCGTCCAGTTTCGCGATCTCAACCACAAGGTCTCTAGCTTCCAACGCTCGTTTGTGTCCGAAATTCGCAAGCTTGACAACTCTTTGCGCCAATGCCGTTTTATCAAAAGCCAACTGAACGACGCCAATATCGCTGTACCGCCCCGCTGGGCCGGAAGCGAGAGCTACGATGTAGACGAGCTCACAATCAAGCTGAGCGATCTGGAAAGTCAGTTGGGCAGCATGCGCGCCGCCCAGGATCAATTTCACGAGCGTGAAGCCAAGCTGCTTGTGAATCGTCATGTTCTTGACCACGCAGCCGAGTTTTTCGGCGACTCTGATGGATCGTTGGGCAACGTGGTCGCTGGCGTTATTGCCACGAGCAAACTGCCCGCGTTTGAGCGAATCCTGTGGCGCTCTCTCCGTGGAAATGTTGTGCTGAACCACAAGCAGATTGGCGGTGTCTGGAACCCTAAAAACCAGGATAACGTTCCCACCAGCGTGTTTATCGTGATCACCCACGGTGACGAGCTCAGCACGCGTGCGACCAAAATTTCCGATGCGTTTGACGCAACCACCTTTGACGTGTCGCCAATCAACAATATTTCAAGCCGCCGCAAGGACGTCAACCTTGAGCTCGCTGATGTCTCGCTTGTGCTACGCACATCTACCGACGCTCTTAATGCGCAGCTCGAGAGTATTTCCGGCAGCGTGCAATCTTGGGAGCACCGCCTCGAGCGGGAGAAACAAGTTTACTCGACACTGAACCTGTTTTCGTACGACCAGAACCGCAAGGTGCTGATTGGCGAGGGCTGGTTGCCGACAGACGACATTGACCAGGTCTCCCTTACTCTCCGTCGTGTGTCCGAAGCGGCCAACGTAGAGTCGCCCGCTGTTTTGCATATTCTCGACACAAAGCGCACTCCCCCTACTTTCCACCGCACAAACAAGGTGACTGGCGCCTTCCAGGCAATGATTGACGTGTATGCAGTGGCCACATACCAGGAAGTCAACCCTGCACTCCCTACTGTGGTCACCTTCCCGTTTATGTTTGCCGTCATGTTTGGCGACCTTGGGCACGGGTTCATTCTGACCCTCGCTGCGCTCGCATTGGTGCTCAATGAACGCAAGCTGGCAAAATTGGATTATGGTGATATTTTCGAGATGGCCTATGGTGGTCGCTACATTCTTTTGTTCATGGGCTTGTTCTCCATGTACACCGGCCTGATTTACAACGACTTGTTCAGCAAGTCCATGACCCTGTTTGCTAGTGGCTGGGAGTGGCCCAAGCACAAGGCCGGCGAGGCGGTCTCTGCGGTGTTTTCGGGCACCTATAAGTTTGGTCTCGACTTTGCCTGGCATGGCACCGACAACAACTTGCTCTTCACAAACTCGTACAAGATGAAGCTCTCTGTTTTGATGGGCTACGTGCACATGTCATACTCTTATATGTTTTCGCTGGTGAACGCGCTCTACTTTAAGCAGCCCATTGACGTGTGGGGTAACTTTCTCCCCGGCCTGCTGTTCTTCCAAGGAATCTTTGGCTACCTTTCGTGGGCAATCGTTTACAAGTGGACAATTGACTGGGTGAAGGAGAAGCGCGAGGCGCCTTCGCTTTTGAACATGCTCATCAACATGTTTTTGAGCCCCGGTACAATTGACGCCGAGCTCTACAGCGGTCAAGCCAAGCTTCAGGTTGCCTTGGTGATTATCGCACTTGTGTCCGTTCCCTGGCTGCTGCTACTCAAGCCGCTTTATCTCAAAAAGAAGCTCGAGTCCGAGTACCACGAGCTTCCCGAATCTGAGCAAGCCGATGACGACGAGGAGCACGAGGAACACACGTTTGGCGACATTCTTATCCACCAGGTCATCCACACGATCGAGTTCTGCCTCAACTGCGTGTCGCACACTGCTTCGTACCTGCGTCTTTGGGCACTCTCCCTTGCCCACGCCCAGCTCAGCTCTGTCCTGTGGAGCATGACACTGGCCGGGTCGTTTGGAATGACGGGCGTCTCTGGAGTTCTCATGACCGTCTTGCTCTTTGGAATGTGGTTTGTTTTGACTGTGGCCGTTTTGGTCGTGATGGAGGGTACGTCGGCAATGCTGCACGCTCTGCGTCTGCACTGGGTCGAGTCCATGTCCAAGTACTATATTGGCGAGGGCAAGGCGTTTGTGCCATTTAGTTTAAAAGATTAGATATACATTCTGAAAGTTCCCAGAGCGCCGTAAGGACTGCTTTGTGATGCTCGCCCCCGACGACGTTTCGTCGTTGATGTCGGTCCTTGACGGCCTGGGGGCCGAACTTGGGGCCCAACGCGAAGAAATTAACCAGATTTGTCGCGTGGCAGACAGGGTTGGCGGCGTCCAGCCGCTCAACGTCTCGTCGTTAGAGGTAGAGCTTGAGAAGCAGCTAGAGCTTTCTGCGGCGACCATTAGCACTCTCGAGTGCGCAACTTCCCAGCTAGAGACCGTGATGGCGGACCTGCGACAATTCTCACACGTCCAAACAGTAAAGACCCTGAGCCTGCACGCAGAATGTGCCGCGCAGGTACAGGCCATGCAGCAGCACGCAGATGAGCTGTGGAGCGAGCAGGTAGAGCTTGAAAAGCGTGCACAAGACTTGGACGGCAAGCTCGCAAAGGCTGTGGCGGCCTCAAGTTCCGCGTTGGCTCGAGGTGTTTAACTATTACTTATTTCAGCCTGCCAAAAGCAGGCGTTTCTTTTTAATAGCCTACGTACAGCAGTAATTGTGTGCTTTAAATAAATGCTGCCGGGGGCAGCTCTGCTCTATGCTGCTCAAACAGCTGCCGGGCGAGGTTCAGGTCAAAGTTGGCCTGTTGGGCGCACTGCGCTGCATACTCTGCGTTAAGGCCGGTAGCTTGCATGAGCTGCTGCACCACCACTTGGGGGTCGGGGGCTGTACTCAAAGCGGTGCCGGCGACAGCAGCGCCAGGGGTTGCGCGCGCCGCACCCGACTGGTCACCATTAGACTTGAGAATGTCGGGGTTTCCTGGCCATCGCATCGTCAGCATATCGCTAGCAACGAGCATCGAGTCTCCAGCGGGCAGCAAGATGAGGAATCTGTCAAACCCGAGCCTCTGGCCGCGAGGGCCCGCCTCGGTGCATTCGCCATGCACGGCAACAACAATGCCCGTGTCGGGAGTCTGCCTAATATTTTGGAGCTGCCACGCCTCGGTAGCGAATTTTTCGCTCTGGTCGAGTTTGTGGTTTGTGCGAGGCAGGCGCTTGAAGAGCTCGCCAATGGCCTGCTGTCCGACCGCAATTTTGTCGTTGACAAATTTGGCCCTGCTGGCGCCGGACGCGCGTGTGAGGTTGCGCGATTGCGAGATCCACCGCGCAGAGCCGTTAGTATTAGTGGTGCGAAGGTGGGGACAAAACCCGTCAAAGGCGTATGAAAACTCAGAGATGTTGTCGTAGAGCGGGAGCAGCTGGGCGCGATCAGAGTCCCAGAACTTAAAAAAGGTGGCCACAAAGCCCTGCACAAGCTGCTGAATGTTTGGGTTCTCGTAAAAGTTTTGCTGGATGGGCACAGGCAGTTTAGGGAGCTGTTCCGGCGTGCGCACCACAACGCCATTGAGGCGCTCCAAAACAGGGAAAAAATCAATTAGACGCTTCATCTCAGCCGGATTGTCACTGATAGGGTTGCCCACAAGGACCAGCTCCTTAAGCTTTGAGAAGCGCTGCTTCCAGCCATTGAGGACCGCAGCACTAGCAATGTAGTTACTCTCAAGGCTCAAATTCTGTAGCTTTGGGAATGTTTTGCTCAGATCCTCGACAGCGCTGATGTCGCTGAGGTTATTGTTGGCCAAAGATACACTGCGCACGTCCATGTTGTCTGCCACTTTGAGAAGCGCCTGGTATATCTTTTTGGTACTGCTGGGCGAGTTAAACATCCCCTTTTCAATAAAGACCTGCTCGTATTGCACGGAGGAGAGATTCAGCAGCTTGTTGACCGGGTCGTATCTGCTCTGCAAAAATTGTTGCAACAGCACCATAAGCTCGCCTGTCTGGCCACTTGACTCGAGGGCCTTGATCTTGAGTGACTTTCCAGCGAATCTTATGCCGTCAAGCTTAACCACGATGCTAACCTCGTGAGGCTTGCACTCGGCGATATAGTTGCCCCCTTGTATACGGCCATTTTGTAGAGAGACGTGGCTTTTGCGCTTAACGAATGATTCAAGGTCGCCGGTGGACGCGCCCTCCCAGTTTTTGATTTCCACTCTTGACATAAGCTCACGACAGACAGTGCGGGCAGGCTAACGCGTTCAAGAGGGTTTGCAGCCACAGGCAAGTGGCGCTTAGGTTAGCCAGAGCTTTTGGTGGGTTATGTTAGAAATATGCAAATTGCGCGTACGCGTATTAAATAAATTAGCAGGGTATCAGTGGGAGCTTATGCGCTCGCTAGCGCTCTCAATCTCTTCCGCCAGCCTCAAGCACATGACTGGCATGTCACCTTTGGCCTTGATTTCGCGCCAAAGGCCTGTATCGTGCAGCTCATTAGCACACTTTTGTGCCTCCAGGACCTCACGTACAATCATGAGGACGCGAACCAGCGTTGTAGCAGCAATTTCGCGCCTCAAATGCTTGCGCACGATACTAAACAATGTGCGCGCGGGCAGGTGCTTGCACAGCATGGGAAGGGTTACAAGCGTGGAGAGCGAGGTGGCCACACTAGCGAAAACCTCAGAGTCGGGCTTCTTGAGGGTTTCCATGAGAGCGCGCACGCCGCCGCGTTCGATGAATTGCTCAATGAGCTCGCTCGAGTGCTCGCGTGTGAGCCAAGCAGTGACTGCTGCAAATGCTGTTGTCTCCCAGCCTTGCTCCAGTACCAGCCCGATCAAAAATTGCAGCCCATCAGCCTCTCTCAGAGCCTGCCAACATTCTGTATTGTGAGCCATTGCGCAAATAATTGGTACGCTAAATTCTTTGAGGCCTGGCTCCCAGGTAGACGTAGAGATTAGAAGTGGCATCAGCCCGGCCTTTACCAAACGCGTTTGCCGATGGGTGCTCAGCCTGCAGTAATTGTGGAAGAGTGGCAACAGACACGAGGCCTTCTTGTGACCTGCATAGGCCTGAGGGGTTCCACGATAGCACTCTGAGAGAATCTTGACAAAGTAAGGACCGAGCTCGCCGGCGTCCATTGCCTCAAGCACTTCGGGGACCGTGGACACGCTCTTGTAGAAGCTGAGGATATTGATGCGAAACTCACTGGCAGAGGTTAGGTACCTGTACACACGCATGAGCTTGCGCAGGTCGTGCTTTGTGACGAATTTACCCACCTCGTCAGGTGGTAACCTGCAAAATGCAGCGAGCAACCCATACAGGTGCGCCGACGTTTGCGCGTCGAGCTCGGGTTTACGTCTCTTTGAGGAATCAACTGGATCAATGGCCTCAATCAAGTTGCTCAAAAGGTCCGCTTGCTGGAACGAGAACCAAAGCTCTGCTCTACGCCGGGAACCAAATTTTGAAAAGATGAGAGTGATGCACTCGCTACACATGGGTGTGAGCGTGGGTATAGTGAGCATTTTACTCAAACTGTGGGCAAATCTGCCTTGGCAAACCGTGAGAACAGCTCCTGGGGCGTAATGAAGGAGAATCTCGCGAAGAATTAGTAGGCACTCGGGTGGCCGCACCGTGAACCATTCCAGTAAAAGAGTCAAGCCATTATTGATGCAGAATGAGTCGCAGGCGTTTTCTTCGCCCTTGAGCATCACCAGGCAAAAGTCCAAGACTGCCACAGCAAGGCCCAGATCGCCGGTGGTCGCAGACCGGATTGCCTGGGCCAGAATACGATTTTGCAAGAGTGTGCGCTTGATACTCGGTTCTGCGTTCACAAGCTCACATAGTCTCAGATAGCAATCGGTAGCCAGCTTGGGCTCGTGCTTTGCCCTCAAAAGTCCAAGTAGTTTAGCGAGTTCTTCGTGTATGGAAACCAGTCTTCGGTTGGGCTCTTCGTCCAGGAGCTCCGCAATACCCTGAAATGGGTCTTTTTGAGGAGTCAAATTGCGCTTGGAGTATTTTTGAGGGCTCACATACTTGGGTGCGGCGAGTTCCAGCTCGTCTGCGAGGTCATCAAACCCATCATCCTGCTCTACAAACGCCTCCATAGTCTTGGATGAGTGTGGTACAGTAGCAAGCACCTTTTCCGAGGAGCTAATAACTGGCTGAGCAGTCGCGCCCGCCGCGAGATAGGTTTCTCTGAGATCTAGCCTGCTGGGAACGCTCAGCCGCTTGTTTCGCGTTTCGTCATTGTAGTTAACAATAGTTTTCAGCGGGTTATCTGCCTTTGGAGCAGCCTTGGTGATCCAGGGGTGATGTGCCAGCCGTGCTGCGGTCGACCTGAGCTGGGGGTCTTTTTGAAAACAGGACTGAACAAAATCACGACACAAGGCCGATAACTCCTGAGGAATGGGTGGCATATCATCGTTCACCATACAATACATTGTGGTGATCTGGTTCAAGTTATGGTAGGGTGGCTTTCCAGTGCTCAGTTCAATCACGGTGCACCCGAGCGACCAGATGTCGCAGGCTGTGGTTGGCTCTTGAAGTTGGATTATCTCTGGGGCCATCCAGTGGGGCGTGCCAACAACCTGGCCCCCGTCGCATTTGAGCGCATCTGTCGCGACGCCGAAATCAGCCAGCTTGGCGACGCCATCTTTGGTGGTGAGGATATTTGCACCCTTAATGTCGCGGTGAATGGTGCCCTGCTTGTGCAAATAGATCAGTCCCTGCAGTACTTGCGACATGTAGATGGAGCACAAGCTCTCTGGAATTACGCCGAACTTTTTAAGGATTACCGCGAGAGAGCCGCTTTCGCAGTACTCCAAAACAATCCTAAAAGCTTGGTCTTCTTGATAGTAGCCCAGATACTGTACGATGTTCGGGTGGGCCAGATCTTTGAGGAGCTCAATTTCGCGCATTATACTCTCAACGCTAGACAATTCACTCAGAACCATCTCCTTTATTGCCACCGTCTGGGCTGTTTGGAGTTCAATTGCCTTGAATACATTGGCAAATGCGCCTTTGCCGATGCGCTCGCCCAGCCTATACTGAGGCATGAGTAAGGGGAGAAGACGAAATGAAGCCGGGGAGGCAAGTTGGGTGTTGAAGTAGAGCATTTAAGGCACAAAATAGGTTCTGGGTGTATATACAGGCACACCCAGAGTGAAGACCTTAAAATGTGGGTCATTATTAGATGCTAGCTCATAAGGATTATCGAGGCACGGCAATAACGGCCACTAACAAACCGGCTCGCCATGCTAGTCGTCGCTAGTTAAAAAAAAAAAATCAGTCGAAATCAACAAACCTAGTGACGCACACCTTTCAAATCGATTGTGTCTGACGCGGAACCACGTTACATGCAAAACTAACTCATTCAGATCTGCTCGTGAATCCAACCCCTTCCTCAATCGCCTCATATACCCTCACCACTCATACGCTGTTGCAGCTGTGGTTGTGAGCGCATTTCTTCAAGCCGCAGCTTGAACGCCAGCAAGTCTTCCCGTGGGATGGGTCCGCGCGAAACAAATCCTTCCAGTCTTGCGTCAAAGTGACACCCTTTGTCTCCATCAAACTCCATGTCAAACTCCTTTTTAAATTTTCGACGCAACCCAGCCATTTTTTGGTACAAACCATTTCTACTTCGCATGTTGCGATAAGCTCGGCTAACATAGTCGAGAGAACGGCCTTGTACCATCCAATGCTCCAGCATCTTCTCGTCAATCTCTGTGTAAACCACCCATCGCGTGGCTTGTCTGGTGGCTGTGCGGGTTGTTGTAGTCTGTAAATCATCCATGTCTGATAGTTCGAATTCAGATTCAGATTCTGTTGCTTCCATCCTCCATGTTTTTGGGCGGCCTTGCTTGGTGGTCGAGGGCTTGCGCTTGCGCTTTTTTGACCACGGATCCACAATGAGCTGAATCTTTTCGCAGTTTTCATACAGTTTCCCTGGACGGGACCCCAGCCAAAGACACTCTGGGTCCAATTCTTCCTCCTTGACTTGCATGCTTATTTTTTATTGGGTCTTTTTTTTTTTAAACCGGTGGCCAAGTGATATGGCCACAGGATGAGCTAATTCTACTAATCCACCGTCAGGAATCCCTCTCCCCATGCCTCGAATTGAGCCTTGAGCTTGCCACTTCCAGCAAGGGCAACCATATCATCCGCTCCACCGCGACTGATTTTTGCAACCAAGACATTGGGAACAGTGCGACGCCCAGTTTCCGCGTGCATTTGGGCCTGTAGCTCCTGTCCATGCGGGTGTTGATCTAGCTCAATGACAACTGGCGCAGGCACAATTTTGTGGTCCTCCAGGAGCGCCTTCTTCGCGCGCTTGCAATGTGGGCAGTAGGACTTGGAAAAAATCACCACAGGAGCGTATGGCTCTTGGTTCAGGATATTGTGAAAGTCCACGGCAGCATCGTATTCATCCATTGGCTTCAGGGGCTCGATGGGAGCTTCGCTGGCAGTCTTTGCGATGATCCTGGGGACTTCAGTTGTTTGAGCTGAACGGGAACTGAGGAAAAATAGCAAAACTGTTATCGCAGCAGCAGCATAAATCGCAGTGCGGACAATCTTAACTGCCATGCTGTTACAAAGACAAGGGGTTTGGTAGCAAGCAGTGGTGAGACGACCGTTGCCACAAGGACAAAGCCCTCTTTTGTATCAAGTTTATAATGCAAACAAACTGAATCTTAACTCAAGATTGTCTTGTCGCATGCTTACCGCCTCGAGGTCCCCAGCCTAGACCCGAGTTTGCGAACAATTTCTTGTATGCCAAATATAATGACTTGTCGTTCGCTACTTTTAATCCCACTCTAGCTCAACAGCTTGCAATGCTACCAAGCCGAGGGGCTGACAAGATTTCGCTGGTGAGCCTCCAGAGTCAAATGGCGACTCAGTCGTCGCTCCAGCCATCGGCACGCTCACTCCATATCTTGAAAATGCTACGGCAGAACTCATTGGGGACATCTCTATACTCCAAAGCTCTGGAGCTATCGATTGAAACGTGTATCGAGCTTGACCGCTACGAGGAGGTGGAATATATGCTAAGAGCTAATAAAACCAGCTCGTGCCTCATTCTGAAAATGCATATAGCTACCCTGCTGATGCACGACAGCCATAAAGCACTGGAGACTGCCTTAGCTCTTGGCAGCTCCGAGCTTCAGAGATTTGCAGAGCATATAATATGCGGGGACATTCAGGCGGTCAACGTTGTGCCACGCGAGGACAAAAAACTGTTTAAATTACTACAGCGTGTCTTGAACCGGCTCGAGGAAAGGACAAACCAAGATGTCCGCACCTACCTCAGCACTGGGAGCCGCGTGAAATGCCTCGACTCTGTAGAGCTGTGGTTTGCAAAGGGAAACTGAAATGGTTCTGTCACGGTTGTCATTCTACGTACCCTGGTACCCAATGCGTCTAGTATTCGCGGTTTTGGCGGGAAGCCGAAGTGCGCTTTTAGACTAGGACCTGCGACAACTTGTTGGTCTAGGTAGGCCTCTGCCGGTGAAGTGTTGGACACATGCCGTTTGTATCAACTGCGAGCACAAAACAACTGGCCACCATAAAGGATGCCAGTGTACACACAACTCTTACGCCGGGCCGCGCACTCACGCAGTGACAAGCCGTAGTTCCAAATATGGGCCAGTGCCTTTATCCAGTATATTGCAAATGGCACTAAGTAGTACATCTATTGGTATAAGCCTAATGCCCGTTGGCACTACGACTTGTCACTCACTACAAAGGATCATAGGTACTACTACTACATAACCAGGTACTACACAAATATCAGAAAAATGTATTTACGTACATTTGTTGAAATTTATAGCCCTTCAACCAGTCTCATGAAGATACGGCTAGCATTTTCTCGATTGACCTTCGCAACGTTGTTTGTCTGTGAGTGAAACTTGATGTACAGGGGACATGGGTACAAGATATCTACTTGAAATACCATGCTTGAGAAGTACTAACTCTAGGACTATCGGGCCAGCTCAAGAAACCGTCGCAAAGGAGGACGTGAAGAAAAGAGCTGTCTACCCAGGACGTTTTGGTGCGATGGCGAATACGTGCGGATGCCTAGGCAATCAAAGGGTTCCCTTGCCACTGCCACAACGTCCAGGGGCGGCGACCCACAATGCCTACACCATCTATAAATATCATTGATGGATGCGCGAGGGCCTGCCCCCGCGACAATCTCTCAAAGCTACAAGACTACATTCGCGAGTGGCTGCTAACAAGGGCTCAAGTTACCCCGAGTGGGTATATCCTAGTGGGCACCAGACGCGCGTAGCTGCGGTAGATTAACTGCCACGCAGCCGGGCGGAAGCGACCCACATGTCTCGGCGCTACTAGATGGATAGACTCCCGATCAAAAGGATAAGTCTAGCTAGTATCAGCCATTGAGGAATGTGTTAAAAAAATCTCCGCGACGGGGAATTGAACCCCGGTCCCCCGCGTGCTTGGTTGACAGGCGGAAATTCTAGCCACTAAACTATCGCGGAAAGAGTTTTCTGTAATCATGTATGGGTGACCTAGTTCCTATGAGCTAGTACGGCGCGACTGAGCGGTGCCGTGACTGGCGTGAACGCCGGGATTGGCACCTCCACTATGCCCTTTTTTATCACGCCGTTTTTTCCATCTACCGCTACTACAGGTGGATGCGAGAGGGCCTGCCCCGCGAAAACCTCGCAAAGCTGCAAGACTACGTCCGCG